>CM034536.1:47945228-47972728 GCA_020002185.1 Paraescarpia echinospica
CGTCTGAAATCTATCAAGGACCAGCTGTGCCATAAAGTCAAGTTTTTCAAGCTCTTTCTCAACTTTCAGCTCCCCACTGTGAATGTATTCAACGTGGCATTCCAGGCCACGAACTCCACAACCATACATGTGTTTCTTAATCCGGAGATGAAGAAGTTGACGAAACGGATGCTTCGATTCTTCGTCACTACTGACCGAATCAACCTGGCTGACATTACGGCTACCGAGTACGAGGACCTCGACAATGACGATCTGGATGTTGGCGAGGCTACCCGTACACTGGCTGCGGAGATGATAGACGATGGAATAGAGCACCTGGTATCGGCATTCTTTGATCACATTCGTCAGTTCTACTGTATATTTGTGAAAATATTGATCAAGAAATTCCCATCCCAATCGACTCTCCTGTCTGACCTTCAGGTTCTGAACTCCGTGGGGCGACTGTCTTACCAGGATTTGCCCAAAGCTGCCGTCCGGCTGGCAAAGCAACTCCCTCAGCTTCAACTGGCGGATAAGTTGGACCAGCTGAGGACAGAAGGGTTGACTTCCAAATGGCTGACCTCCCGCAAGACAATAATGTTGATGATTTCTGGGCCAAGGTCCAAGAAATTAGAGGCATGGGCTCAACCAACGTACGCTACGCTATTGGTACTCGTTCGTGCCCTTCTTGCACTTCCGGCCAGCAATGCTGACAGTGAACGTTGCTTCTCCATGGTTCGCAAGATAGACTCGGAGGAGCGTAGTACTGTCACATCTGTTTTCCCACTGAACATTAATGTTGATGATGACTGCCACGCTTTTAAGCCCTCCTGAAATGCTGAGGCTTAACTCATAGTAATGTTTCTTTTCCTGCTGCGGTTCTTGTACTTTAGTGCTGTACGTAAATTTGGTATATCATGGAATTACAACTGTGGCTGTTTGCGTCGTGCTGTGTAATTGTCTTGCTGTTCATGCAGGCTGCACTGACCTATTGCATCATTGTCAATTGCTGTACATAAATTTTGTAGATAATGGCATAATAACGTCAGTATAACGCCTTCATCACAAACATATGACAGGCTGTATGCACCGTGCTGTATAATTGTCTTGATGATCATGGTGGCTGCGCTGGCCTATTGCATCAATATTAATTCAATAAAAAACAAAGCTCGGTGGGGGACAGGTGCGATTTGTGTGAGTGTATTGACTCGGAGGCAGGGCAGCCATTTTGTTCCGACTTGCGCCTGGTCAGACGTTGGACATTAACCACAAAGGGAAATTACACTGTCTCAATAACAATTATAATATGCGTCATTAAACTGTGCACACCTCAAAGCTAAACAACGCCTTGAGTTAGTATAAACATGCTTACTCGGTACCTTATATAACATGCTACGTTTGCCTGATATGAATGCTATTGAGCACAACACGCAGGCCAACACAGTATCTTATCGATATGGGAGTAATATATGTAAAATATTAACGAAATATATTTTTGCTATTTTTTCATAAAATGTGTTTTTTTGGCCAACAAAATACACAAAGTCATTATTTTAAGCAGCATTGTATTGGACATACAAGTCGCAGATCCTCACGAATTTTGGTATAACGTAATGCCCACAAACTATGCTAAATAACAAGATGCAATCATGCCCTGTGTGTCGCTTGTGTACGACACTTGTAGGTGTCAAGAGCACAAGCCGGGCATTTCAACTATATTGAAAGGCACAGAGGCGTTTTTTGATGGTAACTACAATTATATTGTAGATAAAGCGCTAAAATAGTTAATTTCAGAAAGAAACAAACGTTTGACAGGGACATCCAAGACACGTGATAAAGGTTGCTGACAGTTGTGGCACCCAGTATCTCTGCAAGTACATCAACGAGTCCATTGTCCTAATCATGTTTTATTCAAACATCACCAAATTCTTACAGAGTATTAAAAACATTTCCTATGTTAAATATACGGATATAACGTACAAAATACCAGTAATAAAAGCAGGTTCTTGTCAGAGTAGTTGATGTAAGCCTACACTTAGTTTAAGCAGCCTTGCCTTGTGCAAACTTCGGTATTATTCGGTTATATTACAGCTGAAAAGTGCATGACCGTTGATAATGACTGCATGCGAATCCATGTACACAATTTCAACATATGGCGCTTCTGTTAGGTGACCAGTTTAAATTTTTATGGCTAAAAATGAACTAATTCGGATCATTGCGGACGCTGCATATTTGGAGAGTCACACACTGCTATGATATTCTCAGTCACATTCGGAGTATATTTATGTAGATTCTTAGTTGTTCTTGTTGTCTCAGCTAGTGTATGGATGTTACTGTAAACAACAGGTGCTAGATGCCTGGTTGGTAGACGTGTGTGGACAACCTTCTTCCTATGGTGGCCAACTTTTCACTAAAATTAGGGCTGCTTTGGGGAGGGGTGGAATCAAAATGTTACCTGCTTGCCCATTATTGCTTATTGTGCAATCCAAGTATGATATATATAAGTGCCATATAATTAGGAAGGACAAGTTGGAACAGGAGAAACACTCACGCATTTACAGATGCCGCTTACAAAAATATAAATTATACAACTGAGGCGAAATTAATCCTACTAGAAATATATAAATATTGTCGCACATGATGCATATTTGAAAGAAACTCCACGCCCTGACATGTATATACTTATTACACAAGCTTTCATGGAACTCTGTATCATAAAACATGTTTGGAATATAGTTTTTAACCTCAACACCACCAAAATTACAACTAGTTTCCATGCATATCACCTAATAACTGGCTTATTGTTGGCTTTTAAAACCTCTTTTAGATGTAATACTAACAGTATGCAATAGCTGCACGGTATTATGGTCTACATCAGCTTCCAAATGCAGTCGAAAAAACATCACCCGCCGCTCAAATCACATTTTGGCGGTTTTTGTGATAAAACGGGCCGTATTTCTAATTTGGGGTAAGACCACATTAGACATTTGTACAGGCGGCCTTTATAGCGTTTCCTTCATTTGTTGAACAATTTTCTTGAAAATTTCACAGCATATTTAATCTCCATTGACACAAGTGCTGTGGAAAATTCGTGAAATTCTCATACCTAATTTTTCAAGCAAATCCGCCCAAACTTGATACCCCTCAATTTCGCCCCAATCTGGTGACGGATTTTGAAATATTGGTGCGTTCTACAAAATGCCACATATGCGAACGACTAGCGTATATTTATTGCTACCTCGTGAAAGATCTATAATGCAGTAGGACATTCAGTATTCACGGGACCAACATGTCCTATGTCAAAATGCTCGAGAAAAATTCACACAGCACCCCAAAACGCTATTATCAAGGGCATTCTTTCACTCGGTATAATGGCGGACGAATCCTTAATGTGGCCTTACCCCTATTACTTTTGGTGTATGCAGTATACTCAGTAAACTCAACTAACCAATCAAGTTCACGCTGAAAAGAGACTGCTGTCGCAGTCTGATGAACATAGTAGTAGCGCCACACAGCGGGTCGACAATCAGCTAATTGAACGACATGGGGCTCGTGTCGACGAATATTCACAGATCAGTATCACCTCAGTGGTTGATCGAACATTTATCAAATAAACAACCTGCCAGAATATTGTTTGGACCGCATTGACTACCTCGTGTTTTATCGAAATTCTATGGGTTTACACTAAGAGACAAATCTGTTCTGTACTGACGTTTTCTACAGCTACATGTATGGTGCCTAAATACCAGGGCGATGACGGAAAAGCAACAATGGAAAGTTCGAAAGGCAAGAAATGCTTAAGTGAGAAGAATCGTGGAAGTCAAGGCGAAACAGGAGCTGAAGTGAGCCAGATGAGTGAGGGGGGAACCGGTTGACGTAAAAGATCGTTCCAGGGTGAAGCTGGTCAGAAATCGGTTAAAGTGGGATGGACGCGTGGGACATATGGCAAAAGAACGGCTAAGAAAGAGAGCTGACACGTTCAGGATGGAAGGCAGAAGAAGAAGACGACAACTTAGATAGGAAGACTTTGATTTGGTGGCATAGGGAAGAAGAAGAAGAAGGTTTTATTTGACCCATCAAATAATTTGTACAGCAATGGATAACATAAATCACAATTTTACATGTATAAAATCAATATAAAATACAATTTAAAGAAGCATTCAAGTTGTCATTACTTTTTACATATTTGTTAATTGAAGATGATGTTTTGTTAAACCTATGTATTTGTAACACAAGCACTATAATAAGGTAATAAGTCTATACATGAATTGTGAATATTATTTTGTAATTTATTTATAATTCGTATTGTATTTATTCAGTTATTTAGTTTGAGAAGGGCATAGCAACATATAAGTCTATAACTTCAGCTATGTCCTTTCAGCAGCAGCAGCAGCAGCAGCAGCAGCAGCAGCACACCTTATTGTGCATGTATTATGTTGTTGAATAAACTTTCATTCATTCATTCAATACAGGGTACATATAAAGGTATACGAAATCAAGGTCGAGGAGCCACATTTCGATATGTAATTAAATTAAATAATTTGGTCAAATTCCTCTATTGTCTGCAGATATTCCTATCAAGTGTGCGTGCGTGCGTGCGTGCGTGCATGCGTGCGTGCATTTGCAAATGCGTTGTAAGTAACTGTCAGTTAACAATTACTATTTAGTAGGTATATCTGTGTAAGAGGGAGGGAGACAGAGAAAGAGAGCGAGATATGGAGCGAGTGGAGATGGGTGATGGAGACGGCCGGATAAGAGGATCAGTTACGGAAGACATGGAACAACGATCATCGACGCCGGACCCGCCACGGACTATACGGATAGACAGGAGAGCAACGAATGTCACACAGCGTCTCGTTAGCGCGTGTTCGCAGCATCAAACTGTGTCCGTCAGTAATAGGGCCTGTAAGTGCGTCACGATACATGGCGAGATTCCGCGCGAGTGGAGCCGATTGGCGACGGAAAGTAACTCTGGATACCTGTAATACAGCCCGGGTGACGACTTTACGTAAGGCTCATAAAATGCCCGTTTACTATAAACATAATTGTCTACAACAGTTTCCCCACCGCATTAACTACCTATGAAAACATAACAGTGATACCGAAATCGGTTGTATATACCTAATGTGCTTGTTATATGCCCGAATGAAGCACAAACTGCTTTACGTCAAGTTATGACGTAAACACATCGCCCGAGCAATATCACACGTATCCGGTTATAACCAACGCTAAACTCGAATACTGTAACATTGTTACTTACACAACTTTTCCCACCTATTTGAATTCTTTCCATCAGTCGAAAACAGGAATATTAATCAGTCTTCTGTGTCAATCCTGTGATTATACCCCAAATGAAAATATATATCCTGTTCCCTAGAGTAGGGTGGGGCATAGCGCCCACGGTAACACATATCGTCATAACGGTTGGCTCCATTTAATGCAATATACCTACAAATATCTACAATATGTCAGTAACTATATTGAGTATATGTCGTGCAAATCTGACATGATTCGAAAAATATGTTTTTGTAGTGTGATTAATTATGTGCATGCACCCGATTTGGGCGCTTTGCCCCGTAGGTGGGGCAAAGCGCACATGGGATGGGCGCTATGCCCCATGTGGAATTGCATGTACTTTTTTTATCAGTAGGCTACAAAATGATTATCTAATAACAAGAATACAAAACTTTATTTAATGCACATACAAAATGCAGCCTACAAACCAAATGAAACACGAACAAAGAACAATATCGCACCAGGGAACCTGAATGCAGTTCGCTGGTGGCTTCAGTGTAGCGACATGTGCTATGACGACGTGCTGTTGAATTTGTTCATCCAAATAGTCTGAGTCTGATTCACAGTTGTGGCAAATGTAGTATGGGTCGCCTGCAGTGCACGCGGCGTGTGCCCATTTCTTGCAGCTCAGACACTGAAGACACACCTCTCTGGACTTGCTGTTGGCGTAAGGCTCGCAGCAAACGACGCATTCTGTGTCTTCGTCGGTGTTCTTTTCTTGGTTTGACATCCCAGACGGACCAGCAGTAGGCTCTTGTGCTGACTTGGGCAGCTTGATCTCGCTGATTTTCTTTACCACCAGCGAACGTTTTGGTTTCTTCAATTAACAATTAATGGCGAAGAAGTCAGCACGACACTGGTGGTTCTTATCGCTACACGTTTACGCTTCTTGTTCGGCGGTGGTGGCGAGCAGCTCATAATAGCGCGAATGTCACCTTCAGATCCTGCAGGACTTGCAGGATGTTCGACAGAAACTGCCGGTGCAGATACACCAGTGGTGACATCTGGAGCGCTGGCTGCTTCAGTGGGGGGGGGGGGGCAACGTGTCCGGTGACGACATGGGTGGCAGCGACATGCAGACTGGAGCTTCGAGAGCTGGTTGCTATGGGGTGGTGTGGTGCTGAGATTGCCGGGACAGTAGCTGGAGAGGTGGTGACTGGGGTGCCGGCAACTTAAGCGAAGACCACATCCAGGGCTGTGACTTGAGGAGTATCGACAGGCAATTCAAGTACATTAATTCTGCATCGAACATGCTGTCGTTGAATGGCCATAATCCGCACCTTTGACGGCAGACTGCTCTGTAGCAGTAGAACTGTATGCTTGCTCGCATCATACTGGGTGATGGCATCACATCATACTGGGTGATAGCATCACATCATACTGGGTGATAGGACGTCCCTTGTTGGATGTAAGCCAGTTGTAACATGAACGGCTGAACGCAGACTTCAGTGAATGTCCGGTCGAGTGGTTGGAGTCGGTGTGCGCAGTGTGGTGGAAATGTAAGCAATATGACCCCATGTTCCAGGGCGAAGTCGATTGCCTCAAGCGTTTTTATGGCTTTCATGTCCATCCAACAGAAGTACGTGTGGATGGTCTTTGGTGCAGCCGGCCATCGCGACGAAGTGTTTGAGCCACTTCATGAACAGAGCTGAGTCGATATAGCCTGAACCGCGATCATTCACTGCACCAATCGAACCAGCAGGGGCACCGTTCATGAGGACCTCCACCATTCTCTTGCGAGGGACACAAACAGCGGAGGAATGTAAGAACCGCTTATACAGCACAGCGCGGTAATGTTCTTTCCACGCTCACCGCTCGAAACCTTTCGCACCTGTCTTGTTCCAGTTTCGCACACGACCTTCCCCGCCTTCGCTACCGTCGTGAAGCCAGTTTCATCGCAGTTCCAAATGGCAGTAGCTCTGTGATCCCCTCCTTGCAGGACATCTTTGTACAAAGCAAAAAACACCATAACTGCATCGCGGTTGAAACCTTCGACACGGGCCAGGCTAGTAGAAATTGGCGCACGAATCGACAACTCTGGGTGGCGCTTCATGAAATTTTACAGCCAGTCCTTTCCAGCTAGCCCACGCTCGTCATCAAAATTGTGCTGTATGCCCAATTTTGCGGCAACAGCGTAACCCAAACGCCTGACAATAGTTGTCAATCCGTACATTCTCTTGACCATCTCCTTTGCATAATCTACCAATTGTGCTTCAAAGGCACTTGAGAATACGCAACGCTTGCTGCCCATAGCAATAACGCCAGGGAGCTGTACAACACCATAGCAATGGCGCTTTAGTGTGCGCCTTGGTATTCCATAATCTGCCCCTGCATCTCGTATACTCTGTCCTTCGTGGACAGCCGCTACAGCTAACGCCAGTCGTTCAGACCCATACGACCCCTGTGTAGACTTTCTTTTGTACGTTCGAACCTTGCTGTCTCTCAATCTGAAACGAACATGCTGTAACTGTTATCCTTATAATAATCACAAGAACGTTTGATAAAATTATATCATTAAAATTCACACACACACACACACACACACACACACACACACACACACACACACACACACACACACACACACACACACACACACACACACACACACACACACACACACACACACACACACACACACACACAAACACACAATATTATAAATAATTGTGTGTGTGTTTGTGTGTGTACGCGCCAAACACAAACAATATATATATATGTGTGTATATATATATATATAATATATATATATATATAATGTATATTGTATTTACACAACGACATGCCATCTAAAATATATTCACAATGTTACTTTTATATCAATAATTGCAGATGGGGTATAGCGCGCAGGCATGGGCGCTTTGCCCCAATTCACAGGTGGCGCTATGCCCCACTGGCGACTATGCTGAGAACGTTTGAGTCATGACATTTTCTTTTATCGCTCACCGTAACTGAAGGCATGAAAATGCAGGTTATACAGCATAGCGTAGAAAGCTATTCCAAGCGTTTCAAAATTCGTAACCATTTAGGGACAATTTATTTATTAATATGGAAGCGATCTTATAACAAATAATAAAGAAACGGTAAATCAGCTGTACTTACATCGTGTTCGATTCTGTAAAGCCATAGCACGTTGATGTGTCGTCAGGACTCAGTCGTTAATAATTTGATCGCTATATGGAGCCAACAAATGCAATATTTGCCAAGATAGTGACATGGGCGCTATACCCCAACATGGGCGCTTTGCCCCACCTTACTCTATGCAGGCGACGGCGCAACGGATGTCGCCAGCTGACTCCAATGTGAAAACGAGGCACGAGATTTACAGGCCCTATATACCAATATGCACATTCTCACAATTAAGTTGCTTCGATTGGGCCTCGGGTTGAACTGGCAGACATCTTACTGGTTCGACTGGTGACAAACTGCTAACGTTCATGAATACGCCAATTCGGTTATTATATATCGATAATATATTTGCTTAGATATTTCTTCCCACCAGGCAATAACAAGCCGAGGACAGCAGTTAGTGGTTTGCTCTTAAAACTCGTTCCCACTGACCCCTGTTTCCATCTTTCCCCGATACATGTCGGTTATGCAGCAGTCCCGTAAGTAAATTACTCTAAATAACTACCTTTGTGTTTTTAGAAATACATCGTCAATTGGAAGATCAGAAGCCAATGATCCAAAAAAGCGAAGTAACACGGAAGGAGCCGAGTGGATGCCGGCACCAGGGAGGAGACTCTGTCAGATTTCTCCCAAAGTTAGAGTATTTAAGAATATACAGATGCTGCGGCGTTGGTGGCGGGGTGTGACACGGGGCAAAACTTTCCACGTGCCATCTGCAATTCCCCGCCGTAACACACCACAGGCCCTGGCATATGAGTTGAAAACTTGTCAGATCGTCTGGTCTGCAAAGCCGTGATAAGAGAAGGAGTCCTGTGAGATGTTCCATTGTTAATAACATTAAGGATCGCACTGATCAAATCCCCATTCTTCTTTAACGGCCATGCAGCTTCCAAAAAAGTTTAATGTCATCAAAGTAAATGACATACTACATACATAGGAGCTAAACGTTTATTACAAATACAAGCACCAACAATTACCCGCATATTTACAGCACTTGTCGCTGCAAACCAATGCAACCATTCACAAGCACAATACCCGCGACTGCAGCAACATACACACATGTACACACAAAATAACAAATGAATTTGCTAAAAAATGTATCAGGTATAAAATACCTCTTCTCAGTAAAACGGAAAATACAGACACACTGTTTAAAAGGATTCACAAACCATGTTAAGTTGTTTTACTTAAATAAGTATCCAGAACAATGTACGATATTGGACTGCTTCGTATGCCAACGTACACAGTGACCATAACTCCGTATTGCTGATGGATTAAAACATTTACCATTACAAATTAAACATTATATCGCCGTTAAATTTGAAACAAAATCACCCATCTCCCGCTACCATATCAAACGCACAAGGTAAAATGTTGTCATCATCCGGGTGGCTCCTGTGATAGCGATCAAAGTTGATCTTAATAGGAGTCTCCCTGGCCCGTATTAAAAACGCACTTTAACATTAACTAGACGATATCAAGTCAGCATGTTATGTATCTAATTAATGCAATATGCATCAAACTTCTCATTTTGTATTTTCAAATAACTAAATGGTTGCTTGATATGTATATTACTTAATAGCACTACTGATTTATTCATGTTTGTTTGTAAAGTGCAATTTATGGATCTCAGTAGACGAATATTGTATTGTATTGTATTGTATTTAAGAGATGGACGATCTCAGAATGTTACTGTAAACGAATAGTCTTAGTACAAACCAGCCCTTGGTGAGGCTACGAACATTGCACCCTTTGCAATTTCTTGTCAAGTAATTCTAGCAAACTAATTTCAACATATTCACAACAAATGAACTACATCTAAGCAAACAGAGATGACAATCCCGTGCATATCCACGAAATAGAAAAGTATACACAATTGATAGAATAGTTGTACCTAAAGTGGTTTGCAATTTTCTTTGTGTTTGACCAGTATCAAAGGCCAAGTTCACCTTTGTGTCCCTGTGATGCCAACAGATGTCTTAATGACAAGTCGCATTGTGCTGAACAACATCGTCCGCAGTATTATGACCAGGTGTCAGAAGACGAGGACGCCCAAGAAAGACGTGGAAACAACAAATCAAAGAGGACATGAGGGACGTAGGTGTCACAGTGGATATGGCCCTAGATCACATGGAGTGGAGGAGGAGAACTAGGCCGACCCCTTGTTGATAGGGATAAGATGAGCAAGTCACATTCTGCTGAAGAAACCTTACTCAGCCTTGTGTGTTGCATCCTTATTGATAACTATATCAAGTTGCTTGTAGATCCTGGCTCAGTATAACTGTGGGGGTCATGCTTCGAACTGGATATGCTCAACAGAATAATAAAGAGGAACATCACACTGTGATGGATATCACGTGGAATGGGTGAATCGCATGGTGTACACAGTTCCTGTTTTTCTTGCTGTGCGTGCGTGCGTGCATGCGTGCGTGTTATTGCAACACGCATTAGTTTATAGATACAAACAGTAACGTTGATTTATTTGTAACCTTTTCAATGTGTAAATATAATATAAATCATTAACGAGGTAGTAGGCAAGCACATATAAATTACAGCTGCTTTGACTGCAAAGTCGATATTTATTCCATATTGTTAATTGGTTGTTTGCAATCAATTTGTTCTCGATATGACGCTAATTGAATCTGACAATACTGCGTGATGGATATCTTGTAGATTGCACAAAAGGTGAGTGGAGACAATGAATCAGGCGATAGAGGCAAAGAAGCTTAAAGAATTACGAAATGTACATTACTGGTTATATTTATATTACAAGCTTGTTTAATACTGTGGCTATTCCCTCACCTGGTGACCAGTTTATGTTTTGTATTGAGTATTGTTTTACATCCACCAGATTTACGTTACATTAACGTATGTTGTTCGCTTCCGGCGGACGCCACTGCTACTCGCGCGTGTGGCGGATATCATACCATGAATTCATGTGCAAGATAAACAACAAAACAGACATAGAGTACGAAGACAATATCAAACTGCACTACATATGTATCTACGGGGATACACCAATTGATAGAGACGGTTTGTGTCATTTATTACTTTGACTTGGTTACGCCAAATGCGATCTGAACATAATGTCGGTCACGCAAAGCATATGAACATAATGTCGGTCACGCAAAGCATATGAACATAATGTCGGTCACGCAAAGCATATGAACATAATGTCGGTCACGCAAAGCATATGAACATAATGTCGGTCACGCAAAGCATATGAACACAATGTCGGTCACGCAAAGCATATTAAAATAGAATACAGCGATGCTACTAGAGTTCGGTCAGATTCTTCTTCCAGTTGCCGCGTCTGTTGCAGGCGTTGGCGATCGTGGCGGTCCAAATTCCACGATATGTCAGTCTTTCAGTTATCCCGTTACAATACTTCCATGCCAGATTGCCAGTCTAGCAAGGATTTTTATTCTGCGACGTCCACTGCATCGTATCCCCTTATCTTTCCTGTTGCCACACTGTTCTAAAATTCGTATTCTCATTACAAGGCCTAGATATTCTGCTTATCGTCTCCTTATTTTGTTCATGGTCTTCTTTCTAGTGTTTGCTGTCCTAAGGATTGATTCATTATTGTTGTTCTTTAGTCGTTCAGTTATTGACCAAGATATACCAGGTAAAGATAGCCAACTGTCATCTTCTCACGATGTTGTACATAATGCGAGATCTTAGAAACGTATATATGAAGTGTGTATTGGATCAAACCCGAGTGTAACAGACATTACCAAAGATAGCAATTATTTATCAAGTTTTAGTTATGATGTTTTCATCGCTGGTCTGTGTACCCATTCTTGTCTTAATTTGAATCAAAAGGACACGCGATGACGCGTTTCTAACTACAAAGGCCTTGTACTGAAACTATGTCAAACGTGGAACAACAACAAATATTTACAAATTCGATTGGTGCTCCAATCTGATCAATGAGATTTCGGAAACCAGCTGCCATGCTACTGCACACGTGTCAGTGTTTCCGGCGGTAACTAACTCAATATTACTAGTACAGCCGTAGATCTAAGATGGTAATGTGAGGTGCGGTGGCGTAGTGACAGAGGATCGGTACTCTCACTCGGGAGATTCCCGGTTCGAATCCGCTTGCTGCGGTTTCGAACCTTGGGTAAGTTCGTTCAATCCACGTTGTTCGGGTTCTCTCAGCTTTACGAATGAGTACCTTGGTACATATAATGGTGGCTATTTGTAAACAAATATTCTCCGTGGAGTAATCGCAGCGTGGCTGAAAGCTTGCCAGGTAGTGCTCGACTGAACAGATCTTCCAGGGTGTAAATTGTAAACCGATTTGAATAGTCCCAAGGACTGGATACCGCATAATACAAGAACTTGCCTTTTTGTAATGTAATCATAATATATCAAAATAATGACCATAAGAATCAATGTGGTGATATTGCAAAGGGCGTAACGTTTATGTCTTCGTCCATCAGATTATGTTATGCGTGCACACGTACACGAGTTATGGCTTCCTTGAAGAAATCATAAGTACTTTTGTCACGAAACTGTCGCTGTGGCATCCTCGACGTAATGACTTTCGGAAATAATAGAACAGGAAATGGAATAGTAGTTCTGTATTAAATCATTCCTTTAAAAACCGTCACGAAATTGCTTCTGTCTAACATGAAAAGGATATATCCACGTGTTCAGGTGTTATAAGGAAGTCATGATGTGGCCACAAGGGATACGAAGCGAACATAAAGCACACAGTTTTGAAAATGCAAATTGTTCATGCCTCACGACTGCCCCCTTCGTCTATTTGCTGTCTGTCTGGTTTTGGTTTTTATAACCGTCCGTCAGTCCGTCCGTCCGTATGTCCTTCTTCTGTCTCCCCCCTCCCCTCCCTGTCTTTCTCTCTCTCTCTCTCTCTCTCTCTCTCTCTCTCTCTCTCACCCTCTCCCTCTCTCTCTCCCTCCCTTCCTCCCTCTCACTCCCTCCTCCCTCCCTTCCTTCCTCCCTCTCTCTCCCTTCCTCCCTCTCTCCCTTCCGCCCCCCTCTCTCTCTCTCTGTCTGTCTGTATCTGTTTGTATGTATGTCTGTCTTTCTGCGACACAATTACCCTCAACCGGAAGTCCACGTGACGTCACATAAACATGTTTTCAATAAGTGCGTGTCATCTTGGTTCCACAAGAAACCGACAGAACAGAGAACTTCAGGGAAAGCCACCAAAGATAATGGTAGGCAGACATGAAACGAGGACCCGCCCTTTTGTAACTAAGTGCCTGCGTAAAGACCTGCAATCGTCCTATATTCGAGGTAAGTAGAGATCGGGTGTGTATATACACGGACTGCCTCGCAGCATCTCCGACATACGTAGGTGTCGCAGGTCGCCCGCCGTCACCTGCGTCATGCGTGGGCGGTCGCGACTGGTCGGTACACGTCTATGATCACCTTTCGGACGACCGCGGTAATTAATATTTATCGATCGATCCGGCCCCGAAAAAGGTACGCGACGTCATGCGTAAAATCGCTGGAATCACGACGAATGCGATATCAACAAATCGGTTCAATTAACGGACCAGCTGCGAGACGACGCGAGCGCGACGGAGAGTGGGCCTGTGAGCGGCGTGAGGCTGGTGTCCTGGTCGCATCCAAGTCGGCGGAAAGTAGCCGAGGTCGGGGGGGGTAATAATAACTTCCGTCGCCATCATATCGCAAGCGGATGAAATGAAAGTGATTTTCAGATTCTACCCGGTTTCGAGGATATTGGGTGGCTTTGAAATGTGTATCCGTGCATATTTGATGACAGAAATAGTTGCAGACTGAACCGTTTATGGTGCACACGCGTAATATTGAAGTAAATATTCTCGTACCTACCTGTATGTTGTTGGCAGCTTAAGACGGGGGAACATTTCAATGTTAATTTATGAACAGAAAAGCACTTTTCGTATTTTGCTCAACAGGCTAATGAAGGTGATGTATGTGTAGGTACACAAGCGAGTACGTTCGTACACATGTACGTAAGCATATAAGTAACTAAGTAAAAATAAGTAAATATGCAAGCACACTGTATCTACGTTAGAACGTAAGAAAGTACGTATCGTAAGTAAAAGTGTGTAAGTGCATACGCACGTACACTCACACCCAAACACACACACATTTACTCTTATACAACACAGTGCTATTTCGAAAACCAATAAGTAATAATCTATTTTAGTGTCACTGTAGGCAGGCAAAATTGTGCTAACAACTTTTTTCCTGACGTAGTCCACGAGAAACATAATGAATGCATAGATATTAAACATGTTGCAAAACCTTGTTATCTAGATACGTAAGGTAGGAGAGATACAACGCACAGTTTGCTTGCATAAATTCCACCACCTATCTAGTAGTAAATATAAGGTTCAAAATATATAATTTCGAGATATACCTACATAGACGCATATAGTCAAGCCAAATAATTCATACTTTGCAATTATGAAAAGTATCCTTACCAAAGAAATGAATGCGTAACTTATGCAAGATTATATAACATTTGTGTATACATTGGGAACGCTTGCATCAGAAAAAAGAATGGTTTCTCTACGATTACGAAGCCGCCTTGCAAGGAAGTCGTAAAGCATTTACTAGACAAGCTGGGGTTCTGACCACCGAGGCCACCGCCAACGGTCAGGAACTAACTAAGTAAGTGAGTAAGTAATCAGAGAGACAGGAGAAGCTACACTTAGCAAATGACAAATGTGTAAGATGTGGTAATTACAAGAACAAATCGAAAGTGAAAATAGGTGGGAGCAGACAGAACTGGACAAGAACCACACAGAGAATGGGCCTAGAGAGATTGACCAATTGAGCATCATACACAGAAGTCGGTGGTAAAGGGAGAAGGTGACCGACATTTAGGTGGAAAGATCGCGTAACGGGGAGCAAAAGTCATTATTCGGGGCCTATTCACCTAAAAGAGTTGAAAGACGCTAACCACAATAGCAGCCGTGAGGGGGCGACACAGCAGGTGGTCGTGGTGTGTGAAAACGACTAATCAAGAGAACAAAAATCACACAAATATTAAAATTAAGAAATTATAAAGTTGCAAAACGGGCGTAATTGTCTCCTTGGATAGGACATACTCCCCGTATTTTGGATCTGTAACACTTGGGTGGGTGTGTCATAAGTTATAACAGTTGGGTGGGTGATCTCGTAAGTTGTAACACTTGGGTGGGTGGTCTCGTAAGTGGTAACACTTAGGTGGGTGGTCTTATAAGTTGTAAAATGTGGGTGGGTGTCTCATAAGTTGTAACACTTGGGAGGGTGTCTCATGAGTTGTAACACTTGGGTGGGTGTCTCATAAGTTGTAACACTTAGGTGGGTGGTCTTGTAAGTTGTAACACTTAGGTGGGTGGTCTTATAAGTTGTAACATGTGGGTGGGTGATCTCATAAGTTGTAACACTTGGGAGGGTGTCTCATGAGTTGTAACACTTGGGTGGGTGTCTCATAAGTTGTAATGTTCTTAACCGTAGAATAAATATGGCGAAGGTATAATGCCCGCCAAATTGCGTTTACTGACACTGAATCATTGTTTGCAAATTTAACATTTCGCCTTCGAAATGCAGGTTATAATAAATGACGAACTTGCCATTACTTCATCTCTCATTCCATCCACAATACACAAAATACAAACTATAATTACATGACAGGACAGCCGCCGGCTTAACGCGCCTGCTGTTTACGTCGTTGTGCCCTACGCGAATGTTGCCGTGCGCATACGCGACCTGCTTCCGTTTGTTGCCAAGTTGGCAACACCGCGGAGGCCGACTGGGCTAACCGCAAGGGCCTTCGATGTTAGGCGCGTTTACGTGGTTTAAGACCATAACTAATGCAGCTAACTTCCTGTTAATAATTGTCACCCCAGGATGATTCTTTGTAACGGAACAGACAACCACACTTTAAAATATATCAACACACGCAAGGTAGGGCCTACCTAAGACAATAGTCATAACACAGTCGATCGACATCATGGTATTTGCTAGTTAGCTTACATGTAAACACCAGATTGACATGATCACCTTGATCATTTGGCATTCTTCGGTCTCACTCCTATCATCCCATTGCTATATATAACGTGTTTGATATCAAATTACTAGCTTCTCTTTGGTCCACTTTTACCTCTAGGTCATTCACTTGGCCATCAAGAGTCCACTACACCAATACTCCTGACATCAAGGTATAGATATGGCTGTAATCGCGTTAGCAACCGTCTTCATATACATCTAGGCCATTTCCGCTCGTTTGCAGCAACTGACGTTTCACATTATCGTATTTAATTATCGACGGTAATGTGAGTTCTTCTTTCTCGATGATAGAAATCATGCAACACTCCGCATTAACAAAGTGGTTAACACGATTATAAGATTACTTCTGTAGAGTAGCCTTATAACGGTGACGGTGCACTCACCGTTATTGATAATACATAACCTCATAAGTTGTAACACTTGGGAGGGTGTCTCATGAGTTGTAACACTTGGGAGGGTGTCTCATGAGTTGTAACACTTGGGTGGGTGGTCTCATAAGTTGTAACACTTAGGTGGGTGGTCTCATGAGTTGTAACACTTGGGTGGGTGTCTCATGAGTTGTAACACTTGAGTGGGTGGTCTCATAAGTTGTAACACTTAGGTGGGTGGTCTCATAAGTTGTAACACTTGGGTGGGTGGTCTCGTAAGTTGTAACACTTGGGTGGGTGGTCTCGTAAGTTGTAACACTTAAGGGGGTGTCTCATAAGTTGTAACACTTGGGTGGGTGGTCTCGTAAGTTGTAACACTTGGGTGGGTGTCTCATAAGTTGTAACACTTAGGTGGGTGGTCTCATAAGTTGTAACACTTAGGTGGGTGGTCTCATGAGTTGTAACACTTGGGTGGGTGTCTCATGAGTTGTAACACTTGAGTGGGTGGTCTCATAAGTTGTAACACTTAGGTGGGTGGTCTCATAAGTTGTAACACTTAGGTGGGTGGTCTCATGAGTTGTAACACTTGGGTGGATGTCTCATGAGTTGTAACACTTGGGTGGGTGTCTCATAAGTTGTAACACTTGGGTGGGTGGTCTCGTAAGTTATAACACTTGGGTGGGTGGTCTCGTAAGTTGTAACACTTGGGTGGGTGTCTCATAAGTTGGTGAAGTCCAGAAAACTGTGTAGTATTTCGTATTGTTTCAAACTACACCCACGTCCACCAATACGTGGTGTGGAATTTGCAGCGATTGTGAGCGATCCAATGCCGGGTTAAGGACTTCGGATGCCACTGGGCAGTGATTGGTCGGATATCGTATCATAACAGTTCTCATTCCTCCCTACGTTCTACACCAGGGACTTCACTGCAAAGTACGACTTTTATGGACTTAGGAACACCAATATGCATCCCAGTGAATCATCTGAGTTACATCTAAGACGCTCTTACCCCAACGAAATTACATAAAAGCATTTTATGGAGGTCCCCATAAAAATTATTTTGTGCAAGCCCCTGGGCAACTGTCCCGTCTGTCCTGCTCTAAATCTGGCACTGGAAAGATCCTACATGGTTCCCCCAAACGCAGGCAATATCCGCCTGTTTCAAATGGTGTGACGTGGTTGCCAAGACTTTATTACCTATGCTGTCCGGTTCTGACATCCACAAACGCATCAGCTGTTTGGTGTAACATAGTTACAGGAAACTCAACGTTAACAGCTGGGTTAGTTTATCGAAGTACAAACATAAGCATAGAAGAGAATGAAAAAATACAAAACGCTATAAGGGAAGTAAGCAAACGGGACTGTATTATTATGGGGGATTTTAACCACGGGCATATGGAAATCTCTACCGAGTATGGGGAGTGAGGACCACAAGTTTTTAGTTTTAGTTCAAGATACTTTCCTTTCTCAACATGTGCTAGAACCAACCAGGGGTGAGAATGTGTTAGACATAGTTTTGTCCTCACAGAATGAATTAGTTGACAATATCAAGATATGTGAGCCACTGGGGAGTAGTGATCACAACCAGATACATTTTACCATCAAAGTAAAATCAGAAAGGAATAGTAAAAAGCAGTATAGGAGAAATTTCCACAAAGGAAGGTATAAGGACATGAGGAAATATTTAGCAAAGATAGACTGGAATAACACACTGAAAAATAAGACAGCAACAGAATGCTGGAATATATTAAAGAGTGAAATTAAGTGCATAGTTGATAAATTTGTACCATTAAAAAACAAGGGAAACAGTCCAAAAAGAAACACTTATCGAAAGAAGCCATTAGAAAAATTTAGTATAAACAAATGATGTGGAAGTCATATATATGTACTGGAAATAATGAAGACTACAACAGTTATAAAGAAGCACTTAACCAATCTAATAGAAATTCAAAGAGAAGCTATGAACAACAATTAGCTAGTAATATAAAACATGACAGCAATAGTTTGTATGCGTATGTTCGAAGCAAACAGAAAGTTCAAGATAAGGTCGGTCCTCTAGAAGATACTGCTGGAAATATAATATCAGAGGGATTCTTAATGGCAGAAGACCTGAATGAGTACTTTAATTCAGTGTTTACCAGGGAAGATATTAGTTCACTGCCAGTACCAGAGGCTAAGTTCAAGGGGGCAGATTCAGACTACTTAGGACAATTAATTGTAACCCTGGAAATGGTAGCTAAGAAAATAAGAGCTATGAAGGATAATAAATCACCTGGAGTGGATGGGATTCCGCCCAAACTACTATTGGAAATTGTAGAACAAATTAGCGTACCGCTTGCAAAAGTTTTCAATTGATCATTAGAAGAGGGAGTGGTTCCTTTAGAATGGAAAGAGGCAAACATTATACCGTTATTTAAAAAAGGTTCGACAAACAAGTCAGAGAACTATAGACCAGTGAGTTTAACATCAGTGATTTGCAAATTATTAGAAAGACTAATTAAAGATCACATGGTGGATTTTCTTGTTAAACATAACTTGATCAACCCATCTCAACATGGTTTTTTTTTAAAGCGAGGTCATGCTTAACAAAAATGTTTTTTGGAAGACATCACTAAGTGGGTAGATGAGGGATCACCAGTAGATATCGTCTACTTAGATTTTCAAAAAGCTTTCGATAAAGTACCACATCAAAGATTACTGCTTAAACTAAAGGCCCATGGCATAGGAAATGGTATAATAAACTGGATAGAGAAATGGCTGATTGACAGAAGACAACGTGTAGTTGTTGATGGGGAGGCTTCAAACTGGAAATCGGTATTGAGTGGGGTACCACAGGGATCAGTACTAGGACCTATATTATTCTTAATATATATCAACGATTTGGATGATGAAATAACAAGCAAGGTGTTGAAATGTGCGGATGATACAAAAGTGTTTAGAAGGATTAAAAGTGATGGAGATAGACAGCATTTACAAGATGATCTTGACAGGTTGATCAAATGGTCTGAAAAGTGGCAAATGCTGTTCAATTTTGGGAAATGTAAATGCCTCCACACAGGACATGGGAACGAAGAGGTAGAATATACAATGGGGGGTACTGTACTAAGTACTACTGTAAAAGAAAAGGACTTAGGGTTAACCATTAGTGCTGATATGAAGGTTTCAGAGCAGTGCGGAATTGCAGCTTCAAAGGGAAATCAAATCATTGGATTAATTAGGCGAAACATAACGTATAAGGAAAAAGAGCTAATAATACCGCTGTACAAAACAATAGTTAGGCCTCATTTAGAATATTGTATTCAAGCGTGGAGGCCATATCGCAGGAAGGACATAGAAAGAGTACAGAGGAGAGCAACTAAAATGATACAAAAACTGAGGGATCTTAGTTACGAAATACGCCTAAAAAAATGCGGCTTAACAACACTAGAGACCAGGAGATTGAGAGGAGATCAGATAGAAGTGTTTAAAATAATGAATGGTTATGAAAATATCGATAGAAATATTTTTTTCTCAGTTAAGAAAGATAGAAGGACTAGAGGACATGAAGTTACATTAGCAAAGGAGCAGTGTAGATTAGATATAAGAAAGTTCTCATTTTCACAAAGGACTGTAAATGAATGGAACATATTATCTGCTGATTGTGTGGGTGCTAGTAGCGTGAATATGTTTAAAAATAAAATCGACACATACCTCAGAAGGGCGAGATACACATAGATAAAAGGGTCGGACTCTCGATAAGCCAAAGGGCTTTCTTGTCCACATGCCACCTAGAGTTAATTATCTGGGTGACAATCTTGTTAAATCTTGTTAAATGCCCATTAATGTATGTTTCACTCGATAGGTGACACCACTGTATCGGTGTATTGTCCCCGCGATAAGTGGCGACGACAAAACCGCCAACCACCCATATCTACAACCACCCATATCTACAACCACCCATATATACAACCACCCATATCTACAACCACCCATATCTACAACCACCCATATATACACGTTGTTGGAAGACTGCGAACTTGTGCGACCACTGCTAATCATAACAGTCACTTTAGTAGCTAAATCAACTATTCGGTCAAGTTGAGTCTACCGATAGCAGTGGTTTCCATGACCCCCACTCCTGGCTGTGATACTACTATCACAACTCGTGATCCACACCTATGTGACACCTTAATGGTGTCACTGTGTGTGAACGTCATAATTATGTCCGCCGATATGAGAAACGTGACAATTCGGTGATTAGCGTTCATCGTACTGTCCCAACGAGGGTACGCGTGGCTCTACATTCTTAAGACAAGAAAGTGCAAAACAAGTACGCACCAAGTTGTGCAGTGACGTTATCGTTGCGTGGTAAAACAAACTTAACTTACCCGCTTCCTCGACGATACTCGTGTTGTCGTAAGAATGGGTCGCCTCGCTGCTCGCGTCTTCAGCAGCCGCGTCGAAGATGCTCACGTCGTCGCTCATCCCGTCGTTGGTGGGGGAGTCGTCCAGCGGCACCTCGGCCGGTACAGCGGCATCTGTCACCTCCTCTAGGCGTTGTTGTTGCTGGTGCTCCTGTTGTTGTTCTTGTTGTTGCTGCTGCTGCTCTTGCTGCGTTTGCTGCATCTGCTGCTGCTGCAACACCATCACTACTTGCGTGAGTTGCGGTTCTTGCTTTGGCTGTTGTTGCTGCGGCTGTTGCGACTGCTGTGGTTGCTGCTGTCTAGTAGATCGGCCGGCGCCTCCCTTGGGAGCAGCTCCCTTGCGTTGGGGAGTGAGCCGGGTTCCTTGCACCTCGAGTGTCGTCTCATCCATCTTTACCACCCGCATTTTGGTCGTCTTGTTCTTGCTCGCCAGTGATCCCATCGTTGTGTCGTCGTTACACCAACGTCACGATGGCTATGAGGTTATATACCGACTTCACCCCTTCCGGTCTAACCACGCCCTTCAGTGGGGCAATGGTGCTGTAGAGGTTGACACAAAAGCTGAACGACAAATTGGACCTGTCCTCAACGTTGTAGGCTACGAAGCTGTTGTTGCGGATTTTGTCCCGTCGTCAACTGTAGCCGACACTACCTCAATAACTATGTCACGTCGTCATTGTCAATAAAAGATGATGCAGACATGGCAAGTTAAGTCCGTGGTGAAATTATCATTTGCAGATGATTCTAATAATTTCTGCAGATTTTACGAAATGAGACATTAAAAACCGCTTGATAAACACTAGTCACCGCCTTGCCAGTGAGGTGTTTTCGATTCAGCTGACAGAGCATATATGTGACTTACACCCGACGGTGACAACAGAAGAATTTGTGCACACCATCTTGCGACTGCAGACAAATAGCAGGTGGAAACCGAGGTAACTCAACGGTGACGCCTTTACGTCTTACAATATGTCTTGTCGATATAGCTTTGTAATTTCGTGACAAGAATTGGTTATGTTCACATGGCAAATCCCGTTATACAGTGACAATATGATGGTTAACCAAGAAATCAACGGTGTTATGTGGTGCAGGCAGAGACACGAGGCTACCAGGGCAACCTAATGTGAAGCCACAACCTGGCGTTAGCCTATCCACTGGTTAGCCTATCCACTGACAGCACAGGTATGGCGTAACTGAACTTGAAAAAGTGCCACTCAGCAAAGCAGACGTTACACGAAATAACCGATAATAATCCGTCTATGATACATAATGTTTCTTTGAACCAAGTTCATGATATTATCCTGATGCAAATGGCGCGTTCTGTTGTAATCGAAGTGTTATCATAGAGCTGCGTGTTGCAGCCGTTCCTCAGCCAATATACACCGGAAGTCTAGTGCATGCCACAGCAGCGAGGTGCCTTGTGGAATTCCGCACACGGCGTGGCCTCAGGTGCGAGCACATGGCAATGGAGACGGGGTAGCTGTTAGGCGGCGCGCGTCGCTCAGCGACCGCGTCCTTCCTGTCGCCATTGCCAGATTGCGTGCGTGGTAATTCTGGAACAGAAAAGAACGTGACGCTGTAGCACGCCCCGAAATAGACAGAAAGCCATTTGCAGTACGTTGCAAAATGATTAGATTAATCAACTTAAAGGGCGTCGCTTTATGTGTTGCAGTGGCGTTGGTCGATTTTGTGAGTACTGCTGGAGGAAATGATGTGACGCGATGATTATACGATCCAGACTTTTGTTTTCGTCATCGTACAATCATACGTTTTATTAGATGAACCGTTCATGTAGACGTGTGCTAATTTTAATCCCAGTCCCGACGTAATCCCATTAGCGTCGCAGTTTAGGTTATAAAAGGAATCGTGCAACTATTGTCGATAGTCGGCAGCACTTAACGTACGTTCAAATCTAAAATGATGCTAAACTGGCATACCAACGAACTAACACTTTTTTTAACATTAAAACTGACACCAGCATCCAAATTCAAAAGTTAAGTTTTTACTGGAAATAAATTTACTTGTGGTTTAAGATTGTTGAAACAAATAATAAATACATCGATGACGTCAATAATAATTTAGACTTTTTGCAATAGTTCATCATTCGATATTTATTCAGCCAATACGTAGTACATATTAATGTTCACCGCAAATATTGCGCAGTTAACGTCACTTCCACCGTTGACCACAATAATTAAATATTAGCAGTATTGCATTGATTCGTGGCATGAAAAAGAAGTATAGGCAAGTCACGACACATATAAAAGTAGAACATCACAAGGGACTTTCGAATGGAGACAACGGCTGGTAGATTACCCACAAAAATCGATATGTTTCGCAATCAGATTTGGGCAATATACGTTCAAAAACAAGATATACAAATTACAAAAATCCATCTGATAGATTCCTGTTGCACAGACGCGTAAAGTGGTTTTGGCCTAGTCACCTAATGAGATATGTATTTTCCACCTGGTGACAGACGTTTAAACACCTGCCTCCAGACATAACTGTGCAAGATCTGTTCAATAGAAAGCATCTCAAAAGAGATCAATATTGGGCGGATAGTTTTCAGTGGACTACGCTTGTTTATGATTCAGAATTACACCCGGGATGAGGTTTTGTGGCTAGTATTCGTACATGAAGTGTGTTCAGCATTTTTTCCGAAACGCAAATTACATAAGACTGATCGGCGGATAGTTTACGTCGCTCGGAACAATTGCAGAAAACACGTGCGTGGTGTTTTGAAGAGTCGATTAAAGTCCGTCTGTCGTAACACACAGCTCGCGCATAGACACATACACACACGCACGCGCGCGCACACACACACACACGCACACACACACGCGCACACAAACAAACTGGCCCGATTATAGTTTGATTGGAACTTGTACAATGAGAATTTAGACAATAATTATGTTCACGGTATTTGTTCTAGGATCAGAGCCCACCAGCCTCAACCACGACTGGTTGTGCCGTACATGCAGGTAGACGGCCTGTAAACACACAGACAAATCAATGGAGGTCTGGTTTACTTATATTTGACAGTTCTTCGTGTTGATTGCATTTGCAATGCGTGAAAGTAGTTGGTGGACCAAGATGAAAGGCAGCTAGCACGCGATCAGGCCTCATTACCTTTCGCTGATGTGAGTAGGAGGCTGTTAATAATTACCTGCTCACTATTAGTCAGACCCCGGTAATACTGCCCAAAAATGTCGACCAATGAACATATTATCATATGGTTGTACAGCCCAGAAATGGAGACTGGTGATGAGATCCGAGAACTGACGATGATGTCCGAAGAATGACGATTATATCCGAGGACTGATGATGAGATCAAAAAACTGACGATGAGATCCGATGACTGACGATGAGATATGATGACTAACGATGAGATCTGGTGACTGACGATGAGATCTGACGAGTAACGATAACATCCGACGACTGACGATGAGATCTGATGACTGAAGACGAGATCTGATGACTGACGATGAGATGTGATGACTAACGATGACGTCCGACGACTGACGATGATATATGATGACTGACGATGAGATCTGATGACTGACGATGAGATCCAAAGACTGACGATGAGATCCGAGGATTTGCGATGAGGTCCGAGAATTGACGATGAGTTCGGAAGACTGACGATGATATTTGAAGAATGACGATTAGATCCGATGACTGACGATGAAGTCCGAATACTGACGATTAGATCCGATGACTGATGATGAGATCTGAAGATTGACGAACAGATCAGAGGACTGACGAGAAAGTATGGCGATTGACGACAATATATGAGACCTGACGACCAGATATGACGTTTGAAGATTATATATATATAATCTTCAAACGTCATATATATATATATATATATATATACATATATATATATATATATATATATATATCATATCTCATCGTCAGTCACCGTCTTGCCCAAGCAGTTTATAATTTTGTAAGTAATACAATTATAATTGTTGTGTTACAGTTTGGCAGCACAACACTGTCGAACTAGTACGGTTATGAAAATATAAATAACAGTAATGTCAGTCCTCATATCTGATTGTCAGTTCTCGGATGTTGTCGTCATACTTCAAATCTTATCGGTTCTTGTTTCTAGTCGGCAGATAAGATTTGAAGTATGACGACAACATCCGAGAACTGACAATCAGATATGAGGACTGACATTACTGTTATTTATATTTTCATAACCGTACTAGTTCGACAGTGTTGTGCTGCCAAACTGTAACTCAACAATTATAATTGCATTACTTGCAAAATTATAAACTGCTTGGGCAAGACGGATGTTCCACATATTAACGTGATATCAATATTTTAGAACGCTCCATTACACAAACATGGTCTTCAATGATGCCGCCACCGAATTTGCGCAGGTATCGACGTCCCAGCCGACCGTAAGAACTTGGTTTGTATGCTCGTTGGCTTCGTATAATGCTGATTAGAGACGTTACATCGGACGCTGGCATTGGCTGTAGTTCTTCGTCATGATCAGGTGAACGTTGCCGTCGCAATGAAATAGATGCCGCTACCAAATTGAATGTCATATTTCAAATGTGCATATCGAAGTGACGTATGTTAATTACACGACGAAAATGTCACAATGTGTTCAGCCATCTCTGTAGACGCACCTGTTTTTAAAAACGTTGTTGTTTGCGGTTTTGCTGCTACGCTGCTGCTACAACAAAACGTAATTAAACACCACAAGAAACGTTTACGTTTTGGACTCACCAGAATTTTGTTATACAGAACACTAACCATCCCAGAGCTCATTACAACACGTGCACTGATCCACCAATGACGCTCTTGCTAGCGTGTAACGCTTACGCAGGTATTAGTAGGAAACCAATCGTCTTGTACAATGACACAAGCCAATCAATAACAAGTGCCGAGCGTCCGGCGTTACAGAACAGCTTCGACGCTGAGCGATGATCTATATAAAGGTTGCTGGAGCGTTGATTGTCTTTATTACGCGCACATTGCCATTATGTTTCCCCCATCTTTGCCTTAATGGCGGCAATGAGCTGGTGGCGATGGCGCCTTGTTCTTCGATTCACCCGGGGACCTTTCGTTGCATTGGAATATGCATCATCGTGTAAGAAAAGTGTGTTGTTAACGTGTTGAGGAGGGGTTCGTAGATGTATGTACTATGACGAATCAACAATGGACATTTCACTATAATATTATTTTAACTCTATTAACATTATTTCGACAACTATGTTGGCACAGTTTTGCTTTTTATAATAGCACGTGCTACCTTTATATTAACGAACTACTTATATAATCGGTAACTCACTAACTACATAAACAAATAAACAATTCCATACTTCACAAGGGGTTGATATTCCATTATGGAAAGTAATAAACACACAGGCGCGCGCGCACACCACACAACATGCACACACACGCGCAATCACATACGCATGCACACACACACACACACACACACACACACACACAACTCACACAACCACAACACACACACATAGGCCTACGTACCATACTTCGGAGGTCCATTTACAACCTCACACCAGTACTATCTCTCTCTCTATCTCTCTCTCTCTCTCTCTCTCTCTCTCTCTCTCTCTCTCTCTCTCTCTCTCTCTCTCTCTCTCTCTCTCTCTCTCTCTCTCTCTCTCTCTCTCTCTCTCTCTCCATGTCTCTCTTCGTCGTGCTGTCCGAATCCCTAGGAAATGTTAAGTCCAGATTGGATTGTTATAGAACATGATATATACATGTATGTTCTGACGTGATGCTACTATCATGACGTGGCCGTGTTTTTTTGTATTGAACGCGAATGGTTTATTCATGGAATTGTCATTTGTACGTCAGTGACGTCAACCGGAAGTTGCAGGAGCTTAATCTTGTGGAAATTGTACTATAAAAGAAGAAGAAGTAGAAGAAGAAGAAGAAGAAGAAGAAGAAAGAGGAGATGGAGATGACAGAGACCACGAAGAAAAACCGCCACCACTGTACAAATCCCTTATCACGAACTTTCAATAAAAATGTTTTACACTATCGCTGTATTACTGAAATACAGGGCAAGTTTAGCAAAATTCACTTGTGATGGACTTGTTTAATCTGTCGCAAACGTGTACTCATTAAAAGCATTACTGCGTCTGCGTTTGCCCCACTTGCTGACTACACCATCTGTAAGGCGTGGTGTATTAGTCAGTCGGTTGTAAAGCCATTCAACGCATGGTGTTCTTTTTAGGGAACCATGTACACTAGCTTACCCCCCATGGAGCAACAAGCCAAGGGCTGCAGCTATCACCGTTCCATCACA